>CM029772.1:15944500-15968381 GCA_017562165.1 Ectropis grisescens
AGTTCTGCATCGTGTGAATACGTTGACAAGTGCGTGTCCGACACGCTTATGATAAGGATTCGTATCTGTCACTAATAGTTACTTTACGGAAGTTATTATGTCTAGTGTATCATGTTCGCTTTGAAGTTATTTCTTGTATTTACTTACGCAAAGTATCTACAAAAACAGCATTCAAAGGATCTATATTTAAACATGAGACGATTTTCTTAGCATTCCATGGATTCACCGTGCGGGTGCCGGGTCCATCGTGTGGCAGAGAGAGAGAAAAACTCGAGTAGTTCCCGAGACTTGTGACTCGGGCGTAGGTTTAAGGGGCCCCTTTCTGACGTACATCAACACTCACCTTCACCACTCGTTTTTCTCTCCCTGCCCAGCCAAATCTGATATGAGCCTACTAGTGCAGCTTTAGATACACGTTCTAGTATAGAACTTACTGCACTTCTGGATAAGCCAAGGTCTTTCAGTAGGTTATAGAGAGATTTTGCTGGTATACCTCTCGCTCCCACTTCTACAGCGTATAAACTAACTACATAGCCGTTTTTTGTTAATTCGTTTAGGAGGTCGTAATACTTATTTTGTTTCATCGCGTGGTCTTTAGGTATATTAGTTTCCCACGGTACGGTAAGTTCTACAAGGACTATGTGTTTCGTAGCTCTAGAAAAAAAAGGAAAATGTCCGGTCTGGATGACGAAACACCCACATCCTCTGGGATTTTGTGATAGGTACATGGAATATATACGTAAAGATTTATTTTAATTGCATTTTTTAACGGGCACAACCTTCATAAAACTAAAATACAATAAGAACTACACTACGCTACGTAAAGTTGTAATTTCCCGTAATAACAATAAAACACATCTAGAAACATGATAGCTCCATTTTGGAACCTACATCGCATATGTACACGGATATCGGCATATGTATGTACTATGTTTCATAATTCCTTGTTTTCTCTTAAAAAAGCAATCAAATAACCAAAGACGTTAACAAATTAAGATCAGAAACAGAAAACTATACAAATTTAACTTTAATTTTTTTTTAATTTAACTATACCTGTAGATTCATTTGGGGGTAGTCACCTAAGAAACAGCTTTAAAATCTGCTCTTATATAAATTTAATTCTATAAATCAAAATAGTCTACTTTTTTGTAAAATTTTAATGTTTAACTGAATAATAATACAAAATACCTGTCTGGGAGTGTTATCCTCTGAGTTCACTGATTTATTCACATTTCGTTAACTTAACCTACAAACCATCACATTTTTTTAACTTACACTAATGGAGTCTGTACTGAGCTCTCAAGATAAACTGCAGGCCCTATTCCTTGAGAAGATGGACACATTTCAGGCACAATTACAGTTGTCTCCCTCAGCATCAAAAACAACACTTGCGGATGAGTTTGCTTCGTTCAGAGCATATATATTACTGGCACTGAAGTCTTTACAAGATCAAATAACTCTCCTTGCACATGAAGCAGATAAGCTAGAGATGCGTGCCAGAAGGAAGATTGTGCTTGTTCATGGAGTTCCGGAGCTGAAAGGTGAGAATATAGCAGCTTCTGTGGTAAAAGTTGTCACTCAACAGTTGAAGATATCAGATTTCACCATGGATCACATCAATAGGTGCCATCGTATGGGTCGCTCTCTTGTCTCTGATAGAACCAGACCCATCCTCCTCAAGCTATGTGACATGGGTATGAGGCAGCGTGTTTGGAATGCCAAGAAAGCCTTGAAGGGCTCTGGGGTAACTTTGTCAGAATTTTGACCAAACCCGGCATGAAACTTTCATGTTGGCTCGTGAGCGATACGGTGTCACTAAGTGTTGGACGCAGGACGGCTTCGTGATCGTTTTGGGACCGGGTGATAAGCGGTATCGCATCTGTAGCCGCCCTGAACTGGATAACATTGAGATGCCAGCGCCGATCGTTTCTTCCGTCGTCGTTGCCGCCACGGCCTCCACAACGCCTCAGAAGGTAAAAAAACATGATGTGGGAGCTGATAAGAAGGTTCCAAGGATAACGAGGCGGGTCCCTTTGAAATAATTCAGTGATGAATCTTTGTTTATGTGTCAAATTCACTGCACTTCCTTAGTATGTAGGTATGGGTTTCACTGTGGAATCTACCTTCCAATTTCTTCTGTGTTTTATTTAACTTAATTAATGTATATAACTTATTACATTTTGTCACGATGCAATCCATATTTGTTCACCTAATTTACGTTTAACTTAACTTTCTTTCGTTTATTTATAACTTGTACCTACTTTCATAATTTCATTTTGTTTACATTCCTTCTTTATCTGCTTTCATGCATTTTATCGGATAAATTCGTTTTCTTTACAGTCACAGTAGACAGCAAGGATTTAAGCCGGCTCCCTGCTAGGACCAGTTCCCTGTTTAGCTACGGACTCCCCTTGTTTACATTCCATCCATCATAGATAAAGATATGTCATGCATTTTCTACTGTCACAATCAATTGACACAGATGGAAACGACAAGACGCTTTTTTTTTTTTTTTGCTGTTTTATGGCTTATGTCTCATATAGCCATTTTGCCGTTCCGTAAATTGCTAATTTAAATGTGTTTTTTTTTTAATTTTTTTTTTTGTTTTGTTGTGATAGTGTTTAATGTATTTCGGTATTATTTTATCTTTATGTGTATTGTACTGTGTTATTATTGCTTATGTGAATTGTAAGCTATTTCTTCTCTGCACAACCAGACAGGTGGCTTTGAGTGTATTTAAAGGAACTACAATTATTATATAGTGATAATATATATTTATGTATACATTATTGATTTATATTTAATTATATAATCTATATCTATATCTATACTAATATTATAAAGAGGAAAGATTTGTTTGTTTGTTTATTTGTAATGAATAGGCTCCGAAACTACTGGACCGATTTCAAAAATTCTTTCACCTTTGGAAAGCTACATTATCCCCGAGTAACATAGGCTATATTATATTTTAAAAAAAATTAGGAATCCTTACTAAAACTCCAATAATGTAAAATAAGGTGTAAAAAAAGACCTGAAAAATTCCTTACGTCGCGTGCGCTGCGAAAACTATTGATGATAGAACAAAATCATTTACTACGACTTTGCAGAACTCATCATTATCTACAAAAAGTGTCGCGACAGCATATGTCTAAATATTATAGTTATTATGCCACAGTAAGCAGTTTTTTATTCTAAAATATTAATTTATATATGCCGCTTCTTGAAAAGGCTCTTCATTTGTACCTTGGTATTAATCCTTATCAAAATAAATTATTTAATATTCAAGACGGCTTTAATACCTTTTTATAATTTTTTACATTTCATTCGGAAGATATCACGAGTTTAAAAATGCAAGTATTAGAAAAAAGTCGCGTGGTTGTCGCTCACCGCGCTCAGCTAGCCAGCATGCGATGGAAGCGTCACTGGGGTACGGGGGGAAGTCAATGTAGGTAATAAAATAAAGTGCCGCGCGGCTCTACTCGCGCGATCGGCTCCCTGCGCAGCGGTCGTGTGCGTGATCGTATGATTTTAGCTTTAGTTTAGGTCAACTAGCTCTTATACCGAGGATACCGATGATTCCAACTGATCTGCCAATCCCTTTTAAACGACTTCAGTTTCCGGTGAAATCATCTTTCGCGTTAACTATTAACAAGTCCCAGGGCCAAACCTTCGAATTATTAGGAATCGACCTACGAAAAGAATGTTTCACTCATGGCCAACTGTATGTTGGCCCACGTGTCGGAGCTCCTGAAAATCAATTTATTTTGCTGCCACAAAATAAAACTACTTCAAATATCGTTTACAGGAAGCTCTGACTCACTAAAACTAATGGCTTTTGTTTTGTAAATAATATTATATATGTATAAAATTTTAAAATAAAAAATACAAAAAAACATTAATAAAAAAAATTCATAAAAAAAATTCAAACTTCCTTTATAATCTTACTTTTTGTTTTTAAACCCGATACAAAAAAAAGGGTGTATGTGTGTGTGTATGTACCCGTGCGAAGCCGGGGCGGGCCACTAGTGTTAAATATTTTCAGCCTTAATGATAATAATAGCGTCAATGATTATATAGCACCATCTTCTGTCTCAGATGACAGCGCCGATAGCGATAATAGTAGCAACAATATTATTCCATTATCTATTTTTCTAGATCGCAGCCTTTCAGATGTCTCCAAAAACTTTAATGTAATTCATATTAATGCCCAGAGTATTCCGTCTTCCTATCCAGAAATGTTGGCATCCCTTGATCACAATAACATTCACGCTATTCTGGTCTCCGAGACATGGCTTCGACCATGTCTTCCTACAACTTCATTTTCTCTTCCTGGTTTTATTCTCGTGAGAAATGATCGTTCTAGTCGCGTCGGTGGGGGTGTGGCTATTTATCTAAAAGCTAACATTCCTTTTTCCATTTTGAGTAAGTCACCACAACCTCCGCCGATAGATGCGGGCGAACATCTTCTTATCGAAGTTATTCTTTCGTACACTAAAATTCTTCTCGGAGTCTATTATAGCCCATCCAAAAATATTAACTACTTCCCATCATTTGAAAATCTGTTACATCAATTTACTCCCTCTTATAATCACACAATTATTATGGGTGATTTCAATACATGTCTTCTCAAAAGAGATGGCCGATCTTCCGCTCTCCAGTCTGTCATAAAATCTTGTAACTTGCAAATTCTTGATCTCAACGCAACCCATCATTTTCCCAACAGTACTCCTTCTCTGTTAGATTTGATGATGGTTTCTTCTCCGAATAATGTTGCTAAGCATGGCCAATATTCAGCAAATGATTTTTCATACCATGATCTTATCTTTCTCTCCTATAAAACTCGACCTCCTAAACTCAAGCCCCAAATTGTTATGCAACGCAACCTTAGTAGTATGGATCACAAATCCCTTCTCGAAGACGCTAATAAGATCGATTGGGATCCCGTCATTTCCGCGGACTCTGTGGATGATCAGATAACTATCTTTAATAAATTGATCACAGAACTGTACGATATTCATGCTCCAGTACGTGCCATTAAAATAAAGCATCTACCTACACCTTGGCTCACTGATGATATCAAAACTTTAATCCATAAGAAAGCTGCAGCTAAGTCTCGCTACAAATCGCACCCCTCCGATATCTCTAAAGACAACTACGTTCAGGCTCGTAATCGCTGTAATAAGGTGTGTAGGGATGCAATACGCCGACATGTTCACGAATCTGTTCAAGATGAAAGTCCAGTCAAAGTATGGAAATTTCTTAGGACTATGGGAGTTGGCAAATCCCGTCAAAATTCTATCCCTAATAACATTGATTTAGACAAGCTCAATAATAATTTTGCATCTGTGTCCTCAATGCCGAACGCGGTCAAGAGTTCGACACTAAAATATCTCTTTGCCTTGCCTACTCCTGACTATGCTCCTTTCACGTTTAATCACTTTACTGAATGTGATGTTAGGAAGAGTGTGATGTCGATCTCCTCTAACGCTGTCGGAGGTGACAGTATAAGTCGGAACATGCTCTTGCCCATCCTTGATGTTATCCTTCCCATCCTCTGTGTTTTATTCAATAATTCTATCTCCAATGCAGTCTTTCCATCAGTGTGGAAGGATGCTCATGTTGTACCTTTGCCGAAAAAACCTAACCCTTCCTCTTTATCCGAATATCGTCCTATATCTATTTTACCATTCTTGTCCAAAGTCCTTGAGCGTCTTGTCCACTCACAGATTTCTACATTTCTCAACAAGCAAGATCTCCTCAACCCGTTTCAATCCGGTTTCCGTCCTGGGCGTAGTACTGTGTCTGCTCTTATTAAGATCACTGATGACATCCGCAAGGGTATGGACGACGGCAGGCTTACTGTTCTAGCTCTGCTAGATTTCAGTAATGCCTTCAACGCCGTTGACTTTGATATCTTGCTGGCAACATTACACTCTCTTAACATATCTCCATCGGTGATTGATTGGTTTCACAGTTACCTGTTTGGCCGTCGGCAGCGTATTCGCCTGGACGATGTATTTTCGTCCTGGTGTAATGCAACTGCTGGTGTGCCTCAAGGCGGCGTGCTATCACCTCTTCTCTTTGCTATCTTCATCAATTCTATATCTCAGTCCCTTAATTCTTCCTACCACCTTTATGCAGACGATCTCCAAATTTATTCACAAGCGCAACTTTCCGAATTAGATGTAGCCATAGATACAGTGAATACAGATCTCCACGAAATTGTCCGTTGGAGTAATTGTTTTGGTATGAATGTTAATCCTAAGAAAACACAAGTGATAATTATCGGTAGCTCATATATGATATCTAGGATTGATTGGAGTACAATTCCTGCGGTCGTCTTTGACGGGACCACGATCCCTTACAGTGAATCGGTCAAAAATCTTGGTGTCATTTTCGATCGTACTTTGAGTTGGGAACCTCACTTGGAGTCAATCAGTAGTAAACTGTTTGCGTCTGGTGGATCTCTAAGACGAATACGTAACTTCTTACCCACTGCCACTAAGGTTGCACTTGCACAATCTCTTCTTCTCCCTATTCTTGACTATGCTGACGCCTGCTACCTTGATCTCACGGAGAATCAGCTAAATAGACTTGAGCGTCTCCAAAATTATTGTTTAAGATTTATATTTGGATTGCGCAAATATGATCATGTGTCTCAATTTCGTTTACAGCTCAAGTGGCTCCCCATTCGCTTTCGTCGGAATACTCATATACTTACACTGCTTTACAGTGTTCTATTTAACCCTGCTACGCCACGATATCTGAAAGACTGCTTTACATTCTGGAGTACCGCACACTCACGTCATCTGAGATCTACTTATAATTTGTCCTTACAAATGCCCTCTGCACGTTGTGAAACTTTCTACGGCAAATCTTTTGCATTCCAAGCAGTTCAATTGTGGAATGGCTTGCCTGTGGAAATAAGACAAGCTCAGTCACTCTCTGTATTTAAGGCGCAAGTCAAAAAAACACTATTTGGCAAAGGCATGCTGAAATCTGAGGCTGATATTGTGTATATTTATACATTTTTTCTTCTTTTAACGGTGTTGTTACATTCATTGCATATGTATTAGTATATGAAAATATGGTTATTTATGTATTAGTATGTATTACTATTAGAATGTATGTTTATTATATTTTAGTAAATAGGTAATTAGTGCCTTATTTATTTTATTATGTAGATATCAATTTACTCTTTAATTGATTACTCCCGTCTTTCTATGGTTTAACTCCTTTTCCATACCACGGTTGCCTGGAAGAGATCGCTTTTAGCGATAAGGTCGCCATTTGCTACTATATTTTTAAGATTGTTTGTTTTGTAAGTTGATTTGTTAAGTGCAATAAAGAGTTTATCTATCTATCTATCTATCTATACCATACCTATTTGATAAATTTCATGATGGACATAGCTTCATTATTTATATTAACTTAATAAATTGCATATCATAATTTAATATTTAATTTTTTGTTTGACATTGTGTAGGTAATGCTAATTAAAATTTTTAAGTTTGTTTATGTTTAATTACAGAGAGTTTGTAATAAATGAGTTTTATTTGAGTGTTTAAAAATCGCTGATGCCATTTTTTTTATCAGAACTTAATCGTTAAAATATCAAATAAAGTTTGCCCATTTACGAAACACTGGATGATCCCAAATCCCGTAAGTAAGATAGCTTTATCTTCGTGTCAGCAAACAGTTACAAGCAAAGTTTCCATACCGCCGTACATCCAAGTAAGTACATACGTGTTGCAATACCTAAGACAAGATGACCCATAACTTGGCGTTTAGCGTTAACGCCTTATTTCTGATGATGATGTAAGAAAATAACTGGTTGAGGTCATGACGACATTACGAAGGTCGTATTTCTTTTGACTTGGGTCTTAATTTTGATACTAGATAAAACTAGCGTTGTTTGGGTGTGATGTGTAATACCACAGACTAAGTAGAGATACTGTAATAATACGTTTCGAGGTTTTCAATCTGAGTACGTATCGTATATTGTGAATGAAAGTGATGAAGAGTTGTCAAAATAAAATAGGGGTCAGGGGGCAAAGTCAATGAAAAATGTAACAAATTATTAGTATTAACCTTATTGCTCTCAGCTATAAGGTCAATATTTATTTCGTCCCTTATGTTACTAGTTCCTAGTTTGGGTACCAATGCACTTCTACTTTCATGGACACAAACATAATAAAGAATTACATGACTGTGTACGAACTATTTCTGTAAAATTTTTAAGCAAATAAATATATTTCATTTCATATTTCGTAAGAGTTTTTCTGTAATATTTACCTATATTCATTTTGTATGTTTGTGTCACAATGAAATGAAATTTCAATGGAGAGAGTTTTTTATTTATCAATATATTGACTTTTGATTATCAAATTTAATTTAACTAACAAATTGAAGCATTAACACATTTGGCAGTTATTCTAGCCCCAAGAGGTATTATGCAAAAAAATATTACTTTTCTACTAGATTAAATCCGGCGTGAAGGGCAAATTTCAAGAGAATTTACAGGGTAACGAAGTATATTTTGTTGTCTCTTTGTGACAAGCGCAGTACCTACGTAGTTTTTCTATACTATGCTACTACTTATACTACTTTTGTAATACGGCAGTCAGATTATAGTTATTACTTCCATACTTCATCTTCAATACTTCGCTTTGGCTTTCTCATGAAAACAATTCAGCGTTCACGTCTCGTGCGGTTAGTCCATTTGGCAAAGCAATTTAGGTCACAATCGACTCCTCTACTTCGTGTGACATCAAAAAGATAATTGAATAATCAAGCTTTGTTAGATAATTGAGAATGCACGTCCCGAAAGTACTCCGACAGAGGAATATTGAAAGCGAAGGTGACATCACTTTGAGTGAAGGCATTGAATTAATTCTGCAGCAGAGTAGGTAGGTACAATGTATTCTAGATACTTTTATTTTCATGTTTGTATAAATAGCTCACTTTTGGATCACTGCTGGGGCTCATAGTCTCCTGATCAAGAATTAGTCTACCATGCTGGTCTAGTGCGAATCGCGGATGCTGAATGTCCTCGAATGATGTCTTTTGATGGCCGGATGAGTAGAGGCTCCACGAGGACAACTGCAATAGATCCCTTATTGAATATAAAAAAATTACACAAAGGTCTGTTTATTTGTGTCTTTTTGAGAAAGATAGATAGATACCTGTACTCTTTATTGCACACCAAATAAAATTAAACACAGAGAACAAAAAAAGCGAGCAAGAAGTGCACGTGATGGTAAGCAACGCGCTTGCTCATAACAGTACCAAGCAGCGTTTTGAACAAAGAATAAATAAAAAAACTGCCGGTAGAAGTGAAAACGTATAACTCCGAATTCGATAGCTCAATCTTTGGAATCTACGCGGGTGAAACCGGAGGGTGCTGCTAGTCTGGAATAAATCATCAAAGCATTTTCGTCTAAATAAATCTTCTAAGCATCTCGCCATCTAGACTTGATTGCCATGCTAACGCATTTCTAGCTAGTCAAGGTCCCGAGTTCACCCGAAGATTTCTTTCATTTACGAGCGTTACGCTTGAGCTCAATTCACAGTCCACGAAAAATCTGTGTGTGGTGCGTCAAAAGAAGTTTTCACTTCAACTAGAGCTTTGTAATAAACTAACATCAGCTAAACTACGGTAATTTGGATCAAATTAAACGAGCTAAACCCTCAAAAAAAATTCACGAGCTATTAACAAGAAATTTGCTCAAAAAAGGTAATAAATAATGAGTGAACGCCACATTACTCCACGCTGTCTGCTGTTGAGGGTTGGATCGGTGTCGTTTCCCCCCGCCGGTATTGTGGCAAGGGTTGCGGTCGGGGTGGTGAAAGCTTTCATTGACTTTCTTTGTTTGCAAACCACTATGTGACGGCTTGGTTGAAAAGTTTGGCTTCAGCTGAATGTTACTTGAATTAAAAAAAAATGTGACACACGACAAAAAAACTTAATCGGCAATCGTAATTTGTATGGTAGGTATTACGTAAAGTCATAATGGATCTTATTAGTAGGATAACTGAGAAAAAAGTACCAATCATGGCTGTATCATTCTCGCTCGGGTACACTCAGGAGTTCCCCTGAACGAACCTGTCACTTCCGAGCGTGACGATCAGCCACTTTCACAGTGTACGAAAAAATATGAGTGCGGTGCGCCAAACGAAATTGTTAATTCACAGATTTGGATCAAAAAAATAATAGATAACTCACTGTTTTATGATTGTAATCAAGACGATTATGAAAATACATTTTAAAGTTGATTCGTAGAAAAATCAAAAATATAAAAAAAAAAATTAGTCAATGATTTAAAAAAAATAAACTAAAATTACAAAGTTGGACTCGAATTTACGACAATTTTTTGTAAAAAGAGCGCGCAGATAAAAAAACTGAATCCAAATAAATTTAAAATTATTTTTAGTTAATTATTTTCAGACTGGAGTTTTCGAATTTAAAATCCTAAACCTTTCAAGTTTTATAGGAAACACTATATTTCTGTTGTCACGCCACCTAGTGGAAAATTGTTATATCAATTAGACTGGCAGTATTTGATATCAGTAGCATGCTTCGCTATGTTCAAAGTGCAGAAAACGCAGTTTTCTTCAACATTCTTCAGCTAATCATAGATTTACATAGGCGTTTAAGGCAAAAGATAAAAATCCTCTTCGATTTTTCAGTGAAAGTGTGCGGGAAATTCTGCAATCCTTAAAAAATATCGAACGCAACACTGAGCAGACAAAGTTAAAACCATGGAAAAAGATAAGGGTACTAACTGACCATTTTCTCTTATTTAAAAAAAATCGAATTTTAAAACATAATTATTTGGTTTAACGCCATCTAGCCGCAAGCAAGAGATATGTAGAGGTTCAACTACGGATCTACATGGTTCAACAACAGTTTGCACGCATTGTGTGGTTACGCCATCTATCAGATTTTTGTGAAGTTTGAAAAACAACCTTCGCAAAGCGCGCCACCTAGCTGAAAAATTTACAACTATCTGATCTAAATAAAGCCTTCCCCTAGAAGCAAACGAGTGGTTTTTGGCTCTGTCGAGGAAAGCTAAAACTGAAGCAGTTTGGATACTCCCATCTCATAGATGGCGTTACATGTTTGAAATAAGTCCCGCGAAATATTTTTGTTTATGATGGTACGAATACATACTGGTTCAACTAAATCACTCGGTGATCCCATGGACCCATGAATAGCTTTTATTGCGGCAGTTAGTGCAAGATAAAAATAAGTAGAATTATCACTTGTTCCGTTTTTCTTGTTGTTAAAAAATCAAGGTCGTTACTCGAATTTCAAGGGCATTACAAAAAGCTGTATTAGTCCAGCTATTCTCAAAATTTGTTTTTACCAAAAATGTGTAGATTTCTTACAGCACCCGGTTACCCCGCGGTTCTCGTAATTTTTCCACGACGAAAAGTAAGCCTATGTACTTATTCCAGATTTTAATCTGAGTTCCAAATTTCAATCCCATCTGTTTTGGCGTGATTGAGTAATAAATTTCCAAACCTTTACATTTATAATAGGTAGGATTAGTAGGAATAATCTTAGATTCGACTTTGAGAATTTGTTTTACCTGTGTTGCGTTTACCATCACTCGCTCGTCAGCCGGTCATTAAATTACCTCATACATCAATAAGGCATCAAGCAATGGAGCTCGAGGACTAGCTACCCCAGAGTAGGTCTGTATAGGATCAGTGCAGTCGCGGCCATGGAGGAATTCCGAAGCGTGCTTCGCTTCCGTAGCTTCCACCAATATTGCTCGTTGCTGGAACTACCCAGGGTTTTCACTGGGTAAGTCATCAAGTTCGATGATGTTGATCCTTACCTAACCCCTGGCTCTCCCCTAAGCCAGTTTATCTATACCAGATTTTCCCCGAGAGGAAAATATGTCTTAGATAGGTAAGGCTGCTTCATTTTAACTACCCAAGATCTGACTTCTTTCAGTTTGATTTTTTTCGGATCTCTAACTCTGCAAAACGTTGCCTACTTGACGCACTCTATGACCCTTTGTAAGACACGTCTTTTGTACACAGTCTCCTACATGAGCGTGATTATAATGACTAGAGGTCTTTTTGATCTAGGGAATTTTAAAATTCACGTCTATGTTTTTTTAAACATAAAATTAAAAAACATATATAGATTAAAAAAACATTGGTTGTCTGTAAAGTCGGTTGGTTTACGGACGATAGTTTAACGTGACAACGTCATAAAAAACATTAATAGATGCGGCACAAGCGTACAATGCGCGTAACGGGACATAACGGGACACTTTTTCGTACTTGCAGTCGGCGTTTATCGATTTATTAGACGAAGTCACGTCAAAACGTAATTGATCCACAAAACATCACAATAACTTCATTTGGCGGGCTTGGAAAAAATGATGAAATAGGATTTTGTAGCGATGCGCGCGCACACCGTCAGCCAAAAAAACACGACGTCATGAAGTCAGATCTGCGTTTTTTTTAAATTATGGCAGTTAGCTTCAAGTAACCTCTACCTAGCCAACTTTCAGATAGAGCAGGAAGAACGTTAGTTTTGTATTAGCGTACATAGCATAACATTTTGCTTACCTACATACGTACACTTAGACACTTTTTGCTTAGTCGTGTATTAAAGGTGAATTCGTTCCCACCTTTAACCCCAGTCCCTACGTTTCTTCACATCGCCACCCTCAGCACTTCCGTGATATCCTTTCCGGTTTTGGCAACCCCTGCGAATGAACAAAAGTTTGTACATTCGGTTATTGATTGACCGATAAAAAGGCATCGTACTAACACACATTTTTCAGGCAGACGCCTGAAGCGACACGCACAGATAGGTTCAGGCAATAAAGTAATGCAACAGAACACGCGATCAGATCGCTTCCTGGTTCGAACCACCTTCGGCCGATTTAGAACCAGCCTCGTAACGTTCAAGGACTTTTTAGTAACAGTAACTTGAGGTTTTGATGAGCCTTAGTTGATACTACGCAGGATATTGTTTTGCTGATGTACGAATGCTGGTCGTATATTTTAGTTCAGAATTTACAGTTTAGATTACCTACAGTTCAGTTTCATTTACCGATAGTTTCGTGAAAATTACAGCCTATGTTTCCAAGGCAGGCAATAATACTATAGGATTTATGTAGATCAGAAACAACACAACCCAATTATTATGAAATATTTTTCTCATTTTCTTTCAATCTTATATTCATATGTTCAACAAATATTCTCACGCATCGCGCTCTATGTAGAGTTTTTGAGGTAAATAAATGGTCAATGGTCATGCCAGAAGCGTCTGCGTCGATAACGTGACCATGATGTGCCTGTGGTTGGTCAACGCTTCAGATTAGGTAGGTATATACCTACGCAATTTAAAAAAAATACCACCAAACTATGACATACGATTTTGTTAATCTACTTTAGTTTTTACATGTCATAGAGTCCTCATTAGAGGCGACGTAATTTAAAAAAAAACCGAGCAAAACCCAAATCCTAATATAAAAAATGTGAAATTTTTTATGTCTGAATATTCAGATGTTTGTTTCTCAATCACGTCGGGAGAACTGAACGTGTCGGGTTGTTTGGAACACACCATTCTTTGAATAGCACTAAATATTCCCACAAAAAAACCTTTTTTGTTAATAACGGGAAAGGGATCTACGGAACATGCTAGAATACTCGTAGAAAGAAAACAAAAAAACTTACAATTAACCTAAATAAGGGGAATATGTCGCACGCAAACCATTTTCTGCAAGCAGCAAACGTTCACGAGTACGGGCATGCGCCAGCCATCGTTATCCTCGAAGATGCGAGCTTGAGAGCTAAAGGCATACATACATTTTGTTCTCACAAAAACAAATTGCCGCATAGTTCTGCTTGCATAGGCTACGAGTATATTAAATTAGCTGTTCCACCTGATTAAAGTCGAAGTTTCAATCTAAAGCTGTTGTAAAAACACCCGTATGTATATTTCTGAAAAATTACGCGCACATAAGGCTCATTTATTTGACGAGCCAAATTGCTCCAATTATTATTATATACTTAGTCATGATAACCACTTACTAAGAGCTATATTTGACGTAAGCACTTGGCCTTTAGGGAACAATTTCTTCTTGGTACCGCATTAGTATAATAAACTAGCACTAGTTGTTTTATCTGCGTACTTTCCGTTCCCCTTATTTTCCCGTCATAAAAAGTAGCAAATATGCCAAGCTTTCCAAACTATAATCTAACTGTATTCCAAATTTCAAGCCGATCCTTTCAGATGTTCTGACGTGATCAACATCCAAACATAGAAGTATAATAAACTAGCAGCGCTAGCTGTTTTACCTGCGTAGTTTCTGTTCCCTTAATTTTCCCGTCATAAAAAGTAGCAAATATGCCAAGCTTTCCAAACTATAATCTAACTGTGTTCCAAATTTCAAGCCGATCCTTTCAGATGTTCTGACGTGATCAACATCCAAACATAGAAACTTTTGTAGGTATGTATAATATTTGTAGTATTCATGTATTAGTATTCATTCATCATCTATTTACCACATACCTAGATTTCAATTTCTCCTATGCAAGTGCTGGGCTACTAGTATTTACTCATGCTTCTGTTATCTGTTATTTGTTTCTGTTGTTTTGGTCGGCAGCCTTTTGAAATCGACGTTAACAGACAGATTTAAGTACCTTTATCTTCGAATGGAATTACTCATGTAATAGTGATCACTTCACTTAAAAAGTTTGTTTGATCATCTATTATGCAAGCAATACAGGATGCACGAATGGGAGAAACGAAACTGTTATCTCTAGTAAATAATCAACCTACTTATTTGCATTTACTAAAACCAGACGCCGCTGGATTTTAACATCAAAACAAACTAAACATCTGTAAAACAAGCTAGTGTTTATTCTTGTTTTATAGATAGAAAACAATCTAAATAACAAAACGAATACGATCTAAAAAAACCGACCTAATTAGACGTTTGTCATTTCGTCATAGCCACTGCCTTTAACGCCGAAGCAAAACATCATGAGGATATTGGCGTGTTCCGGCAAAAGCATCTTTCGATGACATGATAACAGATTGTGTCACCTACCAAACCGCATTTGGACAGCGTGGTGGATCATGATCTTGACTCTTTCGTGAGAGAAAACCTAGGAATCCTGCAACTACAAGAAAAAAGTAAGTCGTCAACCCAAAGAGTTTACATATACTACGTTTAGAGTTATCACAATCGGTTTACACCGAAAGCACGGGAGCATCTTTCTTGCCTTGTCGCTCTTGTGGAAGTGTCATACTTTTGTCGCGGCTTATCACTCTGTTGCCATATAAAGTATGAACGTCATCTGCTTACGATTGACACAGAGGAACCGTGCGGAAAATCTAACTATACGTAGTAGGTATATGTAAACTCTTTGCGTCAACCCATTTGCTAAGTCTAGGTGAGTGGAAATTACCTTTATATCAAATTCATAATAACTAGGTTGTATATTTACGTACAATAATTACAAACATACAGCACGTGGCTTTTAAAAATATTTGTGCAATTTAACGTTATTGATAGAACAAAGTAAAGAACACGTTGAATTATTTAAAACAATATAATAATATAATCTAGGTCGTATCTACATATAGTATAGTCGTATCTACGTTTTTGATTAGGTAAGGTAAGCACGATAAATTAATTAGACATGCTTTGACGACCTAGAGCTCTTCGCAGAGTACCTACACTTGGGAAAGTACCACACCTTTGCTGTCCAATTATTTATAACATTACAGTACATATATATTGTATTATAAATAGTAGCACCCTGCGGTTTTACCCGCATTGTTCCCGTTCCTGTTAGTTTCCTGGGACAAAAAGTAGCCTATGTTCTTCCGGACTATGATCTGTGTTCATACGTTACGACGTATGACGTACGTACGTTGCGTGCGTTGACGTGCATTGAAGTCCGTGGATAGCTTTAATATTGCATCATTATAAACCTAATCAAATTTGTTCTAAATCTGAGTTGGTACGGCCTATTTGCGACAGGTGGCGTTGTTCGTAGCAACGCGGGCAGGGTCAGCTAGTATGGTTATAAAATAACTCGGACGTTACGTCACCGACATGCTAAAGTTAGGCGGCGGTGATGCGAACCCATAAACAATCCCCAACCAATAAACAGTTTTCATTTCAATGATTTTAGATTTGTAACCCATATTTTTTTGTTGCAGGTACGAATATACACTTACAAAGATCTTCGTAGAAAGGTAACTAACTAGACAAATCATTAACCGCCGTATTTCAAATATTTATTTAAGCTGTGATCCAGTACAGAAAACGTGTGATTTCATAGTCGCGATGTCGCATTCGTATCTCGCCGAGAGCTCTGGGTATTTTCCAAGTGTAGATGAACCAGTTTGCCATCGCCACTGGCTTTACCGGTGAAGGAAAACATAGTGGGGACTTGTTCGGCATACGTAAAACCCGCTCTTAGTCAAGTGGATTATGGCCTTGACCCTTTTCTTGTGAGAGAAGGCTTGTGTCCGAGTCCCAGTAATGGAAATATGAAGTTGACTGTGAGTTCAGGGCTCACGCGGTTCAAAAAACTTCCTAACTTTTGAGTAGTATCAAATCGGAAATGAAGTTTTAGACAGTTAAGACTGACGTTAGACTTATTCAAACAGACAATTGGGCTTAAGTAATACTTTGGAATACAGCGGTTAACATGGCATTAGAAAAACATCAGGAAAAAGGTTGAGGAAAATCTATTTTCCATTAAATAATTAAAGTGGTTTTATTTATAATTTCTTTGAAAATAATTGTGGTACCTTCTGACGAACGAACACTACACTAGTACTATTAAATACGGTATATTTCCAGTGAAATCACAGCGCATATCTTATATCTCTGGGTGAAAAGCGCAGTGCCGTGCTAGGTAATGATTTGAACTCTTCGTGTTCCAATAGCTGCGTGCAACTGTGCTGTTAGGGGCAGGCATGTTGTTGACCATCAGGTACATGTCCTACTCGTCTCGTCACTCTGTACTATAAAAAAATACCATGGTTAAATATTGGAGCAAGTCATATATTTCGAGGCAAATATTTCGATGCAGTTTCATGCACTATGTTCTCGTAAACTCACCCGTGAAAATGAAATTCGTTAAATTTACTCGTGACCATAGTTTACCGTATTTAATAAATATTATATGCTTGTGTAGTGATCAATCGTGATACCTCTAAACATTGATAGATAGTGTTCCTTTACCAAATTTTCATCTGGAAAAGATTTTTATCATTTTTATGGAATAAATTACTTAAGTTTGGCTCATTTCAAATCTTATACAACATTAAACTAGACAGAAAAAGTAAAAATAATGAAATAGAAATAGAGTTGGATTTATTTTATTTATAAACTACTTACATTTGATATGTAAATTATTACACAATAGTAGATTATTCACCAAGGGATTAAAGCACTGTCTTGTGTCACGGGCGTCATATTGGATCCTGAGCGAGTTGTAGTGTCCAGAGTGTTGCGAGGGATCCAAGCCGCCTATGACACAAGACGGTATGGTTATTTTTCATGTATATGTTTTTATCGTATTTAAGTTAATTGTAAATGTTTTGTGATCTCTATCAGTGAAGAAAGCCGTAATTAAACCAGTTACAATACTTCAGTTGCCGTACCCTGTTAGCGGGAACGTCCTACTTGACCAATCCCTCGGAGTATATTTCCACTTAGAAACATTATTATTGTACTTATTTTATTATCTCGTTTCCTCATAGCGTCATGAACATTAGAATCAGATATCGCAGGCATTATCACTGTGCAATCGCAACTAAAAATACACCTAGGAGGTGCAGGTGGGATTCGAATTTACTAATTTTGCTGCGTCAGTGGACGTGTTCTTGTCACTAGGCCGTTTTTTAATACTCGTAGGTACTTATCGAAGTGTACTTCTATAGTCGTGTTGACAAATAAATAAATATTGGTGGACAATTCCCACAACATTATCTGACCCCAAACTAAGCAAAGCTACGAGTACGCGACCAGATAGCTGATGTAATACTTGTATAGTTTTAAATGCATACTTATTATACATAGAAACACCTAGACACAGTACAAATATTTGAAAATCCCACTGGGTGGGAATACGACCTACGACCACGGCATCGCAGGCAGAGTTACTAGCCACTAAGTCAAAGTCAGAAATTTTTGATATGTCCTGCTTGTCATGTCACTCCAAACAAAAAAAAACGTTTTGAAGGTACGAACCACTTAAGCAAACATACATTTAGGAGTGTCTCACGGGAATCGCTAAATTTAACGTGACAAAACGTAGTTCATGTGTTAATCGAGGTAAAATTTATTTACTACGTATTTAATTTTATTCAAATCCAACTAGGCGTTACAGAAATACGTAGGAAAAACCTACAAATCCATAAAATTATGGTTTTATACTATACTTTCAACGACCCACGGCTTAAACTGCGTAAATCCCCTTACTTTCCTGGGACAAAAAATACTATTTGTGCTAACATATACTATAACATAATATCTGTGTACCAAATTTAAACCCGCGGGTCTACCGCCTAACTCAATCTGCTTTGGCTTTGCTATTACTATCCCTGTCATTTTAATAGAAAAGAAAAGAGAGAGAGAGCAATATAAAAAATAAAAAAAATATAAAGAAAGCCAAGACAGTTTTAGTTAGGCGGTAAACTCTCCGATCTATTCAGGCATTTCAACGTGATTGAGTAACAAACAAACATACGTTTAAAATATTAGTAGAACTAGCAGCGACCCACGGTTTTACCCACGTAGTTGTTGTTCCCGTTATTTTTTCGCGATAAAAAGTAGGATGTGTGATGTTCCACCTACCTGTATTCCAAATCCCAATCAAAGTGTTCAATTTCGAACTGAAACGTTCAAGCGATTTACGTGATTGAGCAACAAACCTCCAAACTTTAAAATTTATAGAATTTGAAAGAAGCGTGACGTTCAAAAGTAAACAGGATTGGTAAAGGTACAAGTTCGCGCTGAGACCGCAACACACGACAGGAGACCGAGACCGGAGACCGCGACAGGCACTTGACTCTATAGAATTGTATGGGCGCGCCGAGACCGCGACACATGTCTCGCGACACGTGTCTCGGTCCCTCTATTCCCACTAGTTCAGTTGTTCAGTTCAGTTGACTGGACAAGTGAGATTTGTTTTCTCGTTTGTTCAGTTAAAAATAAGACTAGCTTTGCACCTTGTTATTGTTACATTAATAATTTTTATTTAATTTGCGCGTAGTTTTTCCAAAAAGGTAGCCACATTAATATCGCCGTTTAGCAACTGCATTTGTACATGACGAATGAAGGCGTCGTTTGCTATTTGGCTTTTGGTCCTCTTGGTGGTCAACTTGTTTTTTGTCCGTACTGCAAAAAACGCTGCATCTTGTTTTAAATTATTAAGAAATTGTACAATAGTTGCAGGTCTCGTTTTATACATTCCGTTGATCGCTCGATGCCAACCTTCTGCATAGTTCGTAGTTCTGTGGCGCTTCCCAAATACATTCCAAGAATCTTGGCGTTTCATCCAAAACTGCATGTAATTTATAAACTTTTTCAAATCTGATTTATCCTCGAAATCTTCAATTTGGGAAACAACGTAATTAAACCCTTCCGTTACACAATCCTTAGGCAACAAAGGTAAAACACAACATAGACCCACTATTCTATTTTTTCGTTTGCATGTCAATTTAAACCTCTTGGCTTTTCTCCACAATGTATTAGTAAAGTGGTAGTAACATCCTTGGTGTTCTGCATTTGGGAATAACTTTTTAAATGCCTGAATAACTGCTTCCTCGAAATCGGTGACGAAAAGAGTAGGTTCCCATTCAGGAATTTGTGATTTTATAATTCGAAACATTTTGAGGTACGTTTCCTTAGTACGATCACTCAAAAGAACATAAATTAATGGCATTAACGCCGTGTTATATTCTGAACTATTTAAGTCTGCGTGAATGGTGTACACTCCTCCCTTGAAAGGTTCTGGGAATATTTTAAAAGTACCGTCGCCAAGATACATTTTTGATTTACGCAATTGGTCCCTCGCCTCGTTTGAACAAAATACTAAAATGCGTACATCGTCATTAAAATCTGCCAATAGAAAATCGGAATACTTTGATGGCACTTCCACTGCCATAACACTGTCTCTAATGTAACATGTTTTCTTCACTTGGTGTTCTTTGTTCCTTTGTCCATAAATAGAAGACTTAATTTTTTCAAAAGGCGGCATTTCATTAATTAGATCAATTCCAGAATCTTTTAAGCCCGCTACTGTTTTTTTGTACACCGCAGGCGCTGTGTCGCTACCAGAAACGATTTCTTGTATGCTATTATTAATAATGATCGCCATCGTCGTTTTATTCATATCAGGCACACATAAATCGATATGTTCAGTTTTTTTAACTGCTGTTTGTTCATCCTTTAAAATAAACAAAAAGTAATTGTATTATCAACCAAAACTATAAAAAGTAGGTTACTTAACTACCCTTATACAGGGTGTTACAAAAGTTTCGAGTACCTACTTAATACTATGGAGCTAAAATCGTGAATAAAAATCGGCTGTTCCATAGAAAATGTCAACACCTACTTGACCAAAATGGGATTTTTTTGCGCTTTCAGATTTGTCTCCATAGTGAAAGTTGTTTGTATTGATGGGTACTATCATGTCCTGAAGTATTAAGTAACACCCTGTTTATTGGGATAAAATGTAATAAAAGATAAACATACCGCAGATATGGTTATTGTGCCATTGCATTTTGTTTTTTTGTAGCTCGCACACCGCCACAAAGTATTTTTGCTTTCGTACGCACAGACGCGATAATATTCATATCCAGCACATATTAGAATACGGCCTCTGCCGCGTTTAATGATTTTGAACTCGTTTTCATTTGCTGCTGTTTGCATTTTAGCTTTTACATATACAACAACCTCACAACAACAAACTGTTTTACATGTACTGTACTGAAAAGTCATTGCCAGTCAATTGTTTTATGAAGAGCAGATTAAGCAAAGAGTTTACACATCGATTTTAAGTGGCCAGCACTCTAATGTTGAGAAGTAAGAGTTACCTACATATGAATGTCAGTTCCGGTAGTATATAAAATAAATTGTAAAAAATGTTTGTTTGAGTAATAATTTCTGAACTGAACAAACGAGAAAACAAATCCCACTTGTCCAGTCAACTGAACAAACGAGAAAACAAATCCCACTTGTCCAGTCAACTGAACTGAACAACTGAACTAGTGGGAATAGAGGTCTCGGTCTCCTGTCGCGGTCTCGGCGCGAACTGGCGCCCATACAATTCTATAGAGTCAAGTGCCTGTCGCGGTCTCCGGTCTCGGTCTCGTGTCACGGTCTCAGCACGAACTTGTACCGTTATGTTTAGATCTATATACTAGTTTCACGCGCACAGATTCATAAAATATACTTCTGCAGTCTAGTATAGAGTATACTGCTGTGAAAGATTTTTTGAAATCGGTCAGTAGTTTCAGTTCATCGATAATAAACAATCACAATTTTCTTGGTTGTGATATCAGTAAATTAGCTTCGCCCTTCGGTTTGGGCCGTCATTATAAAGAAGAAGAATTCGCTTTTCAAGAATTCTGCCGTGGTTTAAGATAGCCTACATTCTTGTAGTCTTCCTCTGAAGCCATGATAGGCCCGTAAGTAAGTATTCGGTAAGTAGTTTTAGGTGGGGTCCGAATACCGCGGAAATTTTTAGGTCTTGAAAATATCAAGTGATGCGTGAGGTTGTAGATTACAATCCCGCCTGCAACGTCACAGATAAGAAAATATAATAGTTCCTACAGCAACGCTAAGTCTATGTAACTTAGAAAAATATTTTTTCGTCTCACCACCTCGGAAAGAGTCTTTTACTAGATCTACTTTTGCTCTTCGATATTAGGGCGCAAAAGTAGTTTTTACTCTCAAGAGAGTAAAGTAAATTTGATTTTAGAACATTGTGTGCACAAGTTTTTGAATTCAAAATATAATTAAACCTATTTATTTCTACTTCCTTGGTGCCGAATTCATCATATTTTTTATTAATTTGTTAAAACCTCAGACGCGGAACCTCCTTGGTGTACTTTTTTCGCCATTTTCTTTTCACGTACGGAGGATAGCGGTAAGGATTGTTATCTCAAATGGAAGAATATTTAAAAATGCTATGAATGAATCAACTGTAAACGAATTGAAGTATACCGACTTAAATAATTAAATTTTATTGACGACTAAAATAGTTACTAATACAAAATTTCAACTACTTGCGTAGCTCAAAATAATGTAATCAATTAATTACCATTTTGAGAATTAATTTTTTTTTCATGAATTACATGAATAGTACGTTTATTTATTTTCTTTAAAATTTACCCTGGTGCTAATGTGGCGCTACCATAATTTTGGACGGGCACTTTTTCATGTACACAGATGATACTCCTTACCTCAACCGGTCAACTCTCTGTATTTTCACGTTATATAGTTTTTTTAAAACCTTGAAACATGGCTAAATAAACTCTAAGTTAAAACCTCAAGTTAAAACACAGGAAAATTGAATACAAGTGAAAAACCGAAATAGTGATTCTAGCGACAAAGAATTTTAGCGACAAAGAAGTTTATTTGACGGCAACAGAATCGACTGAAATTGTTAATAATGCGCAAAGCATTTAGTCATTTCCTTGCTTAATGCTTACGTGATGCAGTCGAGTGCAAAGATTTTTCTCCTTGTACCGTTTTTATTCTCTTGCTACGCTCAGGATTCTAATTTTTGAATCACTCGCAGCGCCCGTGATTCAATTTTAGAATCCTTCGCTTGCTCGGCCATCACAATTGAGCACTCGATTAAAAAGCAACTTTGCACCTTGTACAACAAAAATAACTACTTATTTATAGTGCAGAAGACAATGGGGCTTTCTTTCTGTCTTTAACGGAGGATAGCACCGTGAGGGAACTGACCTGTTCTAAGAAAGATCTTTCAGGAAAATGTGTCATCGGCCAAATCACACTTGGCTAGCGTAGTAGATTATAGTTTTTACTATTTCGTAGTTAGAAAAAGGCCCAGCTGTGGGACTGTGGGTTCCGTATGGCTGTAACCTTCTACAGGAATGTGTCTATCACATGTAGCTATACGGAATTTGGACTAATACTTATTACAGTTAGTATAGATTAGTGATATCTATCTATATATCTATCTATCTACAGACAACTAAAATCTCCATGCGATATCTTTACTAATATTTAATTAGTATAGATAAGAACTCATTACTGATCACATTACGGGTGCAATCAATCACCTTGACCGATTTGCTGATGTTAATATTCATAATCCTAATACGTAAAAGAATATTTGTAAAAATTCAACGGAAAAGTACAGAATTTGATTGATTTAAAAAAGTGATATTTTTTTAATGTTTATAAATATCTTCTGAATTTGTGATTTCATATGTAAGTGTCAGACTTTATGCAGAGTTCTTCTGGAAAAGTATCACAACTTTGCTAATTATTTTACCGTCAAGCAGTAATGTGGAAATGTGATGGTCTGGTACGACCCTTCGTCTATACTAATATTATAAAGCTGAAGAGTTTATTTGTTTGTTTGTTTGAACGCTAGGATCTCGGGAAGTGCTGGTCCGAATTGAAAGATTCTTTTTCTATGGATAGTCCATTTATTGAGGAAGGCTATAGGCTATAGAACATAACGCTACTATTAATAGAAGCGGAGCATGAATCAAGAATGTAACAAAATCGGGGAAAAATATTCCTTTTTGAGAGTTTTCGTACGTTTCGTACTTTGACATGACACATAACAGCATGTGTCTAAGATTCATTCGTCATTGAATATCACAGATTACACA